>OY757022.1:39913263-39958263 GCA_963580285.1 Lucinisca nassula
TTAAAATTTTCATTATTTTTTGGTGGTAAAGTTTACAATGCAATTGTATAGGCGTGTTTTCGTAATATCAGGCTGAAAATTTGAGTGAAAACAAAAATCACATGTAATAATCTCTATTATTAGGTATACTACTACGCAGATACTCAAACAACACATATCAACTACCCAGATGGGCTGGAGATTCTGCAGTTTCCAAAGTAAGTTTCTGAAGAAAATTTGTGATATAATGCTTATTTATACTCAAAACATAGGTTGTGGTTACTCCTTAGAACCGCCTCATTGAGGCGGTTCCAACGAGTATCCACAATCTATGTCTAGGAGCAGAGTGAGTGAGTGAGTTTTAGTTTTACGTCCCACCAACAGCTAAGGTCATACGGAGACGGGACCTTGTTTTAAAGACTCATCAGAAAGTCTAGGAGCAGAAATAAGGAAAAAAATGTATACCCCCGTAAAGCCGAGTTTTCTCTACATAAAGTGGGGTGTAAGGGGGTATTTATTTCACGGACTTGTTAGTGTGATGATATGGATTCGATAGAGGCATTTCCGACTGATGGGATCCCTGGCTGGATCGGAACAGGCTAAGTAGAAGTAAAACAAAGATCAGGAATCGATACAATTAACTTACTCCATACATCAAAGACAACAAAGGGAAAGAAACACAAACATGAAGCGACCAGACCATAATGGAAACCTAAACAGGACAGTTACTTTCCCACAAAATGGCCAAATGGCCATCCAAAATAAAAAGACAAGTGATACATACACTAAGTAACAAACAACAACATAAATAAACCGCCGCTAAGCCAGAGTTAAGAATTTCCAGGCACCTCTACGGTTGAAACTGACTTTCTCGCACACCAGATAAGGAAATCCATAGTTTTACCATGGGATAGAAATACTGTTCTAGCCCTGGTGTTCTTACCCAGAATCGAATATTTTGGCATGTTTGATAAATGTACTGGTTGAATACAACCTCGTATGCACTGTTGTTAACATTGATGTCACAGCACGTCACATAACGTCACTAAACATTCCTGTAGTGCCATCACAATATGGCTGACATCGGTAGGCGAAGTGACTGCAGTATTTAAAATCAGCGCTAAGGTATGCAAGAAAAAGAATCCTATATAGGTGTGAGGGGTGGATAGAAAAATCTGTCCCTCGGGATCACTGTCCGGCATCACTCGGCAAGCCTAGTGATGCAGGATAGTGACCCTCAGGTCAAATTTTTCCATCCACCCCTCATACCCATTTAAGATTCTTATAGTCAATAAGTAACCAGCCTATCCCTAATCCAATTGACCGTGACACTCATGATTTTCATGCCTTGTTTCAATACATTTTTAAGGCATGAGAGCAAAATCTCACCCTCATCGTATCATTCACTCATAAAATAGTGATCATCAAACATGGCTAGCCATGCAAAAGCAAGCTTTTCTCCAAAAGTTGAGTTCCATGCTGTAATTGAATACTTGTATTTGAAAGGAAAAACAGTTCAGGAAATACATTGCGAGTTGACCAGTGTTTGTGGGTCTTCTGCACCATCGTATGCACAAGTTTAATTCTGGATTGGGGAATTCAAACGCGGTAGAAAGTCTTTAGAAGACGGAACCAGGTCTGGGCGCCCATCAGATGCTACCGATGAAGAAATATGTAACAAAGTACTAGATCTGGTGTACTCTGATAGGCAAATTAAGGTGGAAGAAATAGCAAATGCATAACACATTTCACATTGTAGTGTTTCAACAATTTTACATGATCGCTTGGGATCAATAACAGGTGCGTATTATGCACATTTGCTCGACCAACTTAGAACTGCTATCCATGATAAACTCCAGGTAAACTCTCCAAAGGGATTCTGCTCCAAAAGGACAATGAAAGAGTACACACTTGCAAAATTGCAATGGTTGCTGTTGAGCAGAATGGGTACGAGTTTATATCGCATCCCATCTATTTCCATACTTAGCTCCTAGTGACTATTTCCTATTCCCAAACTTGAAAAAGGATATCTGCAAACGTCATTTCCGGTCCAATGAACAATGCGTGGCAGGAGTTGAGGAGTGGATCGGACAAGGACCCTGGCATCTTCAGTTCTGGGCCGATGGCACTACACTGACTACAGTGTTTGTCCAACTGCATCATTCTATTGGGCAATTACATCGAAAAAGAATAGATTGATCTCACCCAGAAATAAGTTGGAATTCTTTAAATGGCAAATTTGCTAATGCTGCAAATTGTTTGGGATCAAATACTGTCCCTAAAGCGAGGTTCCTTTGGATCAGCCCGTGCAGTGGGTAATTTTGTTTCTTCCTAAATTAACATGTGATCAAGCTGAAACTTGATATATAGTTTGACCATGATTTGGAGTAATGTATGTTGTTAGTGCCCCACACTGTCGAAAACTATATTTCTTTTGTCTGTGTGCTTGTCACGCTTTAACCAAAAAACTTTACCTTGTTCCAAAGTATTTGCCCTACTCTCTTGAAACTTCACACAAATACTTACCATCACAAGGCATACTTTCTGCCTTAACAAAAAAGCATAACCTTGGTCATAACTTCAAAAGTATTTGCTTTTTATGCCCCCTGAATCGAGATTTGGGGGGCATATAGTTTTTGGTCTGTTTGTCCGTTTGTCTGTCTACAAAAACCTTAACATTGTGCATAACTTTTGAATGGTAATAGATAGAGCTTTCATGTTTCACATTTGTATACCTTAGCACAAGACCTTTCCAGTGGTACCATAAATTTTTATCTCGTGACCTTGACCTTGACCATTGACCTACTTTTTTCAATTTTTTTTTTAAAAACATTAACATTGGCTATAACTTTCGATTGGTAAGTGATATGGCTTTCATATTTCACATGTGCATTCCTTGTCACAAGACCTTTATAGTGGTACCATAATTTTTGACCTCGCGACCTTGACCTTGATGTTTGTCCTACTTTTTAAAAACTTTAACATTGGCCATAACTTTCGATTGGCAAGTGGTATGGCTTTCATATTTCACTTGTACATTCCTTGTCACAAGACCTTACTAGTGATACCATAATTTTTGACCTCGTGACCTTGACTTTGATGTTTGACCTACTTTTTAAAAACTTTAACATATTCCATAACTTTTGATTGGTGATAGGGCTTTCATACTTCACATGTGCATTTTTTTTTCACAAGACATTTCCAGTGGTATCATAATTTTTCACCTCATGACCTCGACCTTGACGTTTGACCTACTTTTTAAAAACTTTAACATTGGCCATAACTTTCGATTGGTAAGTGATACGGCTTTCATATTTCCCATATGCATTCTGTGTCACAAGACCTTTCCAATGATCTCATAATTTCTTACCTTGTGACCTTGACCTACTTTTTTAAGACTTGAACATTGGCCATACCTTTGTTACTGCTTTCATATTTAACATGTGCTGTCCGGGGGCATCATTGTTTCACAAACACATCTTGTCCCTTATGAAATTTCACACACATTCTTACCATCACAAGACATACATTCTGACAAAAACTTGTACCATACCTCTTTGATAGCGTTATGTGGGGCCCTTTCTGACACGGTCAGTGATCCTGTTTTGAGGTTTTGGTCCATCAAATGAAAACAAAGTTATGCCCCTTTGAAAACTGGGGGGTATTTGCAGTGGGTGTACTGTATATAAAGATATCACCTGTATGGAATGGCCACCTTTATTAAGTGATCATCTGCATTAAGATAGCACATGTATTTAGAGACCATGCCACCTATTAAGCTACCACATGTGTAAATTAGCCATCTGTGTTAAGCGACCACTTATATTAGCAAAAGCTGCTCATATTTTTTTTTTCAGTGAAAATATTAGTCTATTTGCCATATTAAAGTATTGAAGTTTTAATGATTTGTTAACTAACGATGTCGTCAGTTTTGAACAACCGGCCCCAGTTGTTTGAGCCATTGAAATTTGTTTCATGTTTTTCAGCAACCAGATTGAGAAGCTCTACCCAGATGGCACGAAGGAGATCACTTTCACCGACCAGACTATTAAATACATGTTCCCCAATGGTTCAGAAGAGAGTATATTTCCTGATGGCACTGTTATTAGACTTGATAAGAATGGCGATAAAACTATGGAATTTCCAAATGGTCAGAGAGAAATTCATACTCAGGAATTTAAGGTATCTATCTATCCTCCATTTGGTCTTTAACCTGATCCTGCTGAACAAATTAGTTTAGCCACACCCATCTTTGACTATTAGCCAACTAAATTGCTTGATGTAGTGTATTTATGCAGATTTGCAAACTGAATGACAAACTGTAGATCCTGATCAGATGGCTTCTTAGAACAGTGGTTCTACACTGTTTGCAAAGGTAGGGGTTTTCATGTTTACTGTGTAAGGGTTAATCCTGGAAGGGGATCCAAACTATGTGCTTCATATACACTCCAAGGATCAGTTGTTCAAAGCATCATTATCTTAACGAGTTTGTTAGTTTCCAACTTGTTAACTGTTCTAGCAAGTACAACATCTAATATAGTGTTCTTTTTGCTGAAAAAAATGTGAGCTTTTGCAAAAGCTGCTTACATTGTTTCAGCAAAAATATAAGTATATTTGCCATATTCAATGATCAAAATTTTAAGGATACGTTAACTAACGATGTCGTTAATTTTGGACTACTGGCCCCAGATTTGCAAGATGTAAGCCTGCACAGTAACCAAGCAGTATGGTTGGGAAACTTTAACCTTCACAGGGGATGACTCTCCCTGCAGAGGGTCTGTCCAGATAATATCCCAATCTTTTATTAGTTTGGAACAACTGAGCCAAGGAAGGCTACATTATATGTGGTACACTCAGCCCCCGCCAATTGGGGCTTTAAGAAATATATGGGCTGCATGATGCTTCCACACAGAGCTGAACCATCCCGCACATGAGTACTGGTAAACCGCTTAGAGGATCTAAGCTTGCCCAGGCAAAGCGGTGTGAGTCGCCTGTCCATGCTTATGAACCCTATTGGTTTCTTTGGGTGGCAGGGCTTGAGATGTCATTTCGTCTCAATGTCATGTAAAAGTCCCACAAAATTGGAAGCAACATCTCCAAAATGACCTTTACAGTGCTGACGGGGACATTAAATCTCAAATCAAACAAACAAATGTGTGGTACACTGGCTGATTTGACGCTGCTTAGAGCATATGCTCAAGGATACCTTCTTGCTTGTTGTAGCCCCATTTAAAACTACTGTTTCTTAATTTAAAACATTAGTTTTGTACAACTGGGTCAAGGAGGGCTACATTATGCGTGGTACAATGATTTGACTCTCTGCTTAGGATACATGCTCAAAGATACCATCTTGCTTGGTACGCTGTCTGATTTGCTTTTGGCAAAAGTGGCGTGTATTCTGCATCACTTGGGAGTCCAACTGATATTGGCTTACTGTTGGACAAGGCCTGCTGTCCTTGCAGCAGGTAATTGTAGTAGGGAATGTTGTTATTTCATCTGTCTTTATGCCCCCAACTTTAAAAAAGTTGGGGGGCATATTGCTTCTGGCTTGTCCGTCCGTTCGTCCGTTCGTACGTCACGCTTTCTTGTGCATAGCATATCTTTAGAACCGTGTATGCTAGTGTTTTGAAATTTCATATATGGGTTCCTCATGAAAAAATAGTTGACCAGTATTTTTTTTCTTGTCCAAATTATCTCCCCTTCTTGAATTATTTCCCCTTTAATTAAATAACATAGATAAGGCTAATATTTGCAATAAACAGTTTCAATCAGCATTTACGCGTGAAACTGATGGTGAGCTACCATCTAAAGATGCAAGTCCGTTCCCCTCTATGGGGGACATAACAGTTGACCCCAATGGGGTCGCTAAACTGTTAGGTAAGCTCAAGATACATAAGGCATCTGGGCCCGATGACCTGAATGCCAGGGTACTTAAGGAATGTAGTGCTGAAATATCTCCTGTGTTGGCCTTTATCTTCAATCAATCACTTGCCCAGGGCACTGTACCAGATGACTGGCGACAAGCAAATGTAACCCCGGTCTATAAAAAAGGGGAAAAATATGATGCAGCAAATTATAGACCAGTGTCGCTAACATGCATCTGTTGCAAAACCTTGGAGCATATATTAGTAAGCAACATCAACAAGCACTTAGCCTTTGAGAGCATTCTTGCTGACTGTCAACATGGTTTCCGGAGTCAAAGGTCTTGCGAAACGCAGCTTGTTCAATTTTACCATGACATTGTGAGCAATCTGGATGGGGCCATAAATCGTGGCCACAAACAGACTGACTTGATCATCATGGACTTTGCTAAGGCCTTTGACAAGGTACCTCACAGAAGGCTATTACATAAACTGGAGTACTATGGGATAAGAGGATCCACGCATAGGTGGATTTGCTCATGGCTCTCTGGGCGCTCACAACAAGTTGTACTTGATGGCCAAGCGTCTGATCCAGTCCCTGTTTTATCTGGAGTCCCCCAAGGTTCGGTCCTTGGACCGGTCCTTTTCTTGGTTTTCATTAATGATCTCCCCGATAATATCAGGTCATCGGTCCGTTTGTTTGCTGATGATTGTGTCCTGTATAGGAACATATATTCTTCTTCTGACTGTCTTATTTTACAAGATGACCTGGATCAACTTGCACAGTGGGAGGCCGATTGGCAAATGAAGTTCAATGTGGCCAAATGTCACTCAATGAGAGTGTCACGACACCCTCCGGACAAGCAAATTAAGTTTGACTATACTCTTCACCAGCAAGTTTTGGAGCATGTTCAGTCCGCCAAATATCTTGGTATCACCATCACTGGCGATCTTGATTGGGGTCAACGTGTCTCGGGGATTGCATCTAAGGCAACTGGGACTTTGGGATTCCTTGGAGGGAGCTTGGCTTTTGCGCCTGGGCAGACAGGGGATGTTGCGTATAAAACATTGGTTCGCCCTCAGCTCGAGTGTGCATCGCCCATTTGGCACCCCTATGTTGGGGCTCGGACTCAGCGGGTGGGGAGGGTGCAGGGGACGGCTGCTCGATGGACCTGTAGGCGATGGCGAAGTGGAGGTGGCGTCGGTGACATGCTTAATGAGCTGGAGTGGCCGTCCCTGGGGGCCCGTCGTGGGCGGTCCTCTTTAACCTTCTTCTACAAGATACACTCTGATTCGGTGTCTATTGATAAAGATGGGTGCTTGACCCCTGTGGCACTGTCGACCCAAACAAGGGCATCAAAATTAAACGACTCACAATATCGTGGATACCAGTCCTATAGTGATGCCCTGAAGAACTCGTTTTTTCCTAGAACTATTCCCCAATGGAATAGTCTTCCCTCCTCTGCGGTGAATGTCAGGTCCGCAGAGGAGTTCGGGGCCCGCACGGTGTAGGATTGGGTCTCAGAGGTATGCGTTTTAGGATACCTCTGTTATGCAGATTGTAAATAGTTTTAAGGACGCATCCAGTGCCTCTCTCTTTTTTTTTTTCAGCTAAATTCTGAGTTTGGCCACCCAATCAACTGAGGTAATGGCCAGATATGACCGACTCAGTATAAGAAGATAGATAGATAGATAGAATTCTCGTTAGCAAGATATCTAAAAAATTATTTGAGCTACAGCCTTGATATTTGGTATAGTGATTGGGACTAAGGAGGAGATTACCTGATTAAATTTTCAACCAATTCTATAAAATTTTGTTAGAGTTATGGCCCTTTGTAATTTTTTGCCACTCAATTGTGTTGCTTTCTGGTGCATAGCATATCTTTAGAACCGTGTATGCTAGTGTTTTGAAATTTCATATATGGGTTCCTCATGAAAAAATAGTTGACCCGTATTTTTTTTCTTGTCCAAATTATCTCCCCTTCTTGAATTATTTCCCCTTTAATTAAATAACATAGAATTCTCGTTAGCAAGATATCTCAAAAAGTATTTGAGCTACAGCCTTGATATTTGGTATAGTGATTGGGACTAAGGAGGAGACTACCTGATTAAATTTTCAACCAATTCGATAAAATTTTGTTAGAGTTATGGCCCTTTGTAATTTTTTGCTACTCAATTGTGTTGCTTTCTGGTGCATAGCATATCTTCAGAACCGTGTATGCTAGTGTTTTGAAATTTCATATATGAGTTCCTCATGAAAAAATAGTTGACCCGTATTTTTTTTCTTGTCCAAATTATCTCCCCTTCTTGAATTATTTCCCCTTTAATTAAAAAACATAGAATTCTCGTTAACTTTTGGCGAAATTCTGAAAATATTTAATGGAGTTATGCCCCTTTTTGGATTTATACATTTTGGCTATAGGGAAACCTTTTAAACAAAATAACTGGAGAACCACTTGAGCTAGGCTCATGATATTTGGCAGTCTGTTTGCTACTAAGGCATAGATGACCTGAATAACTTTTGTTTAAAATCTGTAAATATTTGACAGGTTTATTTTTAATGCAAATGATCATGAGGTACTGTTTACTGTCCCATTTAGGGACAAGTATATGGTTGGGGGCATAGTGTTTCACAAACACAATTTCTAGTTACACTTCCATTTATTTTCCTCTTTCCCTCGTGTTCATCTTCTATACGATCCTGTCTATCTCTTTTCTCCCTCTCTCTGGGAGACAACACAAAATGACCAGCAATTGTTGACGTGTTGTTTAACTCAAAACAATCAATTTACTATCTGCTTAGAGCACATGCTTCAAGTTACATTCTCGCTTGTTATAGCCCCATGTAATACTTACACTGTTTCTTATTTTTCATCAGAAACGAGAATACCCAGATGGAACAGTGAAAACTGTTTATCCTGATGGCCGACAGGAGACAAGATATTCCAACGGCCGACTGCGTGTGAAGGACAAGGATGGAAATGTTATTGTAGACCGACATTATTAGCACAGAGGACACTCGTTATACTGACAGTATTTGTTCCCTGGTGTTTTGCCCTTTTAAACAATTGTCCCCTATAAAGAATCACAATAATGAGTAGTTATCACATTAACAAGTCCAGCACTAAAAATCCCTGTGAAATACAAGTGATGGCAATGGTCAGAAATCGATACAATTAACGCACAGCTCCCATCAGAGACACCAAAGGGAAAGAAGCACAAACATGAAACAACTAGACCCTAATGGAAATATCAAACGCAGAAAGAAAATGGCCCCCGCCCATCGGGTTTGAAGAAATAGAGAGGCTGCATGATGCTTCCACGCAGAGCTGAAACCGACCCGCACACGAGTACTGGTAAACCGCTTAGAGGATCTAAGCCTGCCCAGGCAAAGCAGTGCGAGTCTGTCCGTCCATGCTAATAAACCCTATTGATTTCATTGGATGGCAGGTCTTGAGATGTCTTTTCATCTCAAGGTCAGGTAAAAGTCCCACAAAATTGGAAGCAATGTCTCCAAAATTACCTTTACAGTGTTGACAGGGACCTTAAACCTCTAAACAAACAATAGCAGAAAGCCAAAAGGACAGTTACTTTCCCACAAAATGGCCAATTGGCTATCCAAAACAAAATAATATAAGCGATACACACACTCAAGGACAAACCATAACAAAAATAAACCGCGACAGAAGAAGCCTATTTTACCATAAAAATCCTAAAAGTTGGGACACCTTGAGGACTTGCTACAATTCTCCAAAAATTAACAATTTTATATCACAATCCAGCAAGGAGTCCAAAAGGTGCAGACAGAAGGGCAAACAGTGTAGACCCTGATCAGACTGCTCAAGCTTGAACAGCCTGATCTCTGTCTGCACTCTTTGCACCTATCTGTCCAAACACTTAGGATCATTACGGTATATAGAGTTTATTTTTCCTAATTCTGCTCCAATACATAGCTTGTGGGTAATTGTTAGAACTGCCTCAATTCTTACTAGCACCTACAACCTATGTTTGGAGTATTAACATGAAATTCATCCAAAAATTAACAGTTTTGGAGGTATGAAAGAACTCTTTGTGTCACAAGAATGAATTTCACTAATAGATAATTAACCCTTCTCTTGCTGAATATTCATTTAAGCCACACCCATTTCTGTCTATCAACCAATCGAATTACCTGATGTAATTTATGGCTACAAATTCATAAACTGAATGTCAAACAGTGTAGATCCTGATCAGATGGCTTCTTCAGAATCCATCTGATCTGGATCAACACTGTTTGGAAAGTTAGGGGTTGTCGTGAACAGCATGATAAGGGTTAAGGACCTTTTTCTCAAAATTTCTAAGAATAAATATTGTGGACTTCTTGCCTCAACAAGGTGATTCCAACAAATATCCACATTTGTACAGAGGACCCTTGTTATAACGACAGTATTTGTTCCCTATTATCGTGCCGTTATAAAGACTTTACCATTATGAAGAATCCCAGTTAGGAGTATGATAGGTGATAAAAAGCCTTTTTCCCATTATAACTCCTCAGTGAGGCGATTCTAACAAATATCTATAACATTAGTTTCTTGGAGTAGGAGGTTACAAGATTGATCATGACTGTGGACTCGATTTCTGCATTTCCAACCTGACGGGAAGCCCATGCCACTAGGATCCGAGACTAAGCCTTTTAAGTCCTTCCATTCAAATTGCCATTATAATGAATTTTTCCGTCATAACGAATATCGGTATAGAGAGGGTTGACTGTATAACAAATATCCAGGTTTGTTTCTTGGGGTATTCTTGAATTGCTCCATTAGTTTGTCTCATCTTGAGCTAAAGTTTGGTTCTGTTGAAATTGTCATTTTAATGAGTTTTGTCATTATATCAACTGTCAGAGGGTTGACTGTTGTACAGGTGTCACAGTTTGTTATTTTTCTTATTTCTGTTTCAAGACATACGTTGTGGGTACTCGTTAGAACTGCCTCTTTGTGGCAGTTCTAATGAGCACCCACAACCTATGTTTGCAGTATAAATAAGAAAAATATCACAGATTTTCATCAGGAAAGTAGCCATTTTAGAGCTGTAGATAAATGCACTGTGGCACGGGTATGTTATAGTAATGTTTCATTTCACTGACCTGTGAACGTGATTGAGTCAACCATAGTAGTTTAGCCAGTTTAGCCACATTACGGTAATACATAGCGGCCTAACGAGTACCAACAACCTATGTCCAGGAGCAGAAATAAAGAAAATAATGTACAATCCCGTAAACCCCTGTTTTCTCTATACAAAGTGGGATGTAAGTGGGTGTTCATTTCATGGACTTGAATGAAATGTTCGAGCAATTGAAGTTCATCTGTGTGTAATATGTGTATGTTTTACTTGTTTCTTTTTCTTCTATGATCTGTGACATATTCTGAAAATCTCTAATTGTTGAATCTGTCCTTCTATATTTTGTTATGTATATAAAAGTATGATTATAAGTGTATAGATATGCACATTCCTATTTATTGCTAAATGTCAAAGTATTTTAGAAAAAGGCAGCAACCCTAGAAAGTACATGAACAATAAACTAATGAAAATGATAGGCTCCGTTATTTTTAGTATACCTATATTTCTTACCCATCAGGCTTTGGGTTTTGCATTTGGATAATATGGCTGTGTGACTTACTGTGGGCCTCAGTGGTCTAATGGTAAAGAGCACTGACTCTAAAGGGGAATGGGAACACCGTCAGGGGAGGCAACTCCTGCAAAAATATATTTGTCTCCCATGTCAATAAGGGTCAACTCTTAAAGAAAGATGCACCCATGTAAACCCCATTTAATACAGTGACAAGTGGGGAGTCCAAAATGTGTACAAGGCATGATAAACAATGTAGACACTGATCAGACTGCTCCTGAACCTTCAGGAGCAGTCTGATACGTCTGCACTGTTTGCTCAATTGAGATTTTTGCAAACGCAGCATTTTTAGCTCACCTGAGCCGAAGGCTCATGTGAGGTATTAGTATACCACGAGCTGGCGTCCGTCGTCCGTCGTCGTCGTCCGTCGTCCACACTTTCAAAGAAGTATATCTCCGGAACCAGTGGGCCAATCTTGATCAAATTTCATGTGAAGCATTATCAGGTAGGGGGAAAGGCTGCATACTGTTTTCGGGCAGATCGGATTGGAACTCTGGTTGCCATGGCAACAAATAGCTCCCATAGACTTAACATAGGGAAAAGTTTGTCATCACTCTAGCTCCGTCAATTTTTTTCTGATTGTCTTCATTCTTGCAGATAACGAGGACAGGCATGAAATCTCGATCAAGTTCGATTTTGGGCTGAATCGGATTATTCACTCAGGAGTTACGTGCCCTTGAGCGTTCTTAACATAGGAAAAAGCTTGTCATCACTCTAGCTCCGTCAATTTTTTTCTGATCGACTTCATTCTTGCAGATAATGAGGACAGGCATGAAATCTCGATCAAGTTCGATTTTGGGCTGAATCGGATTATTCACTCAGGAGTTACGTGCCCTTGAGCGTTGAAAAAATTGCCTATTGACTTAACATGGGGAGAATGTTGTCATCACCGTAGCTGCTTCAATTATTTTCAGATTGGCTTTATTCTTGCAGATAACCAGCACAGCCATGAAATCTCGGTCAAGTTCAATAACTGGCAGAATCGGATCATTCACTTAGGAGTTACCTGCCCTTGTGTGTTTTTGCATTAGGGTTAATGGGAATTTCAAAAATGTATATCTTAAAGACTACTTGGCCAACTTTGATCAAATTTCATGTGTCGCATTATTGGGCAAGTGGAAAGGCTTCATTAGGTTTTCAGGCAGATCTGAGTGGAACTCTGGTTGCCATGGCAACATCTAGCTCCCATAGACTTCACATAGGAAAAAGCTTGTCATCACTCTAGCTCCGTCAATTTTTTTCTGATCGACTTCATTCTTGCAGATAACCAGTACAGGCATAAAATCTCGGTCAAGTTCGATTTTGGGCCGAATCAGATAATTCACTCAAGAGTTACGTCCCCTTGAGCGCCCGAAAAATTGCCTATCGACTTAACATGGGGAAAATGTTGTCATCACTGTAGCTGCTTCAATTTTGTTCGGATTGGCTTCATTCTTACAGATAACCAGCACAGCCATGAAATCTCAGTCAAGTTCGATAATTGGCAGAATCGGATCATACACTTAGGAGTTACCTGCCCTTGTGCATTTTTGCATAAGGGTTAATGTGAATTTCAAAAATGTATATCTTGAAGACTACTTGGCCGACTTTGATCAAATTTCATGTGTAACATTATTTGGCAAGTGGAAAGACTGCATAAGGTTTTCATGCAGATCTGAGTGGAACTCTGGTTACCATGGCAACATATAGCTCCCATAGACTTAACATAGGAAAAAGCTTGTCATCACTCTAGCTCTGTCAATTTTTTTCTGATCGACTTCATTCTAGCAGATAATAAGGACAGGCATAAAATCTCGGTTAAGTTCGATTTTGGGCAGAATCGGAATATTGACCTCGGAGTTACGTGACCTTGAGCGACAAAAAATTTGCCCATAGACTTAACATAGGGAAAATGTTGTGACTACGATAGCGACTTGAATTTTTTTCAGATCAGCTTCAAACTTGCAGGTAACGAGGACAGACATAAAATCACGGTTAAGTTCGATTTTGGGCCGAATCGGATTATTTGCCTTGGAGTTACCTGCCCTTGAGCATGAAAAAATACGTTGTGACCACGATAGCAACCTTATTTTTATTCAGATCAGCTTCAAACTTGCAGGTAACGAGAACAGGCATAAAATCCCGGTTAAGTTCGATTTTGGGCAGAATCGGAATATTGACCTCGGAGTTACATGACCTTGAGCGACAAAAAATTTGCCCGTAGACTTAACATAGGGAAAATGTTGTGACTAAGATAGCGACTTGAATTTTTTTCAGATCAGCTTCAAACTTGCAGGTAACGAGGACAGACATAAAATCTCGGTTAAGTTAGATTTTGGGCCGAATCGGTGTATTTGCCTTGGAGTTACCTGCCCTTGAGCATAAAAAAATACGTTGTGACCACGATAGCAACTTTATTTTTATTCAGATCAGCTTCAAACTTGCAGGTAACGTGGACAGGCATAAAATCTTGGTTAAGTTCAATTTTGGGCCGAATCGGAATATTGACCTCGGAGTTACGTGACCTTGAGCGACAAAAAATTTGCCCATAGACTTAATTAGGGAAAATGTTGTGACTACGATAGCGACTTGAATTTTTTTAAGATCAGCTTCAAACTTGCAGGTAACGAGGACAGACATAAAATCTCGGTTAAGTTCGATTTTGGGCCGAATCGGAATATTTGCCTTGGAGTTACCTGCCCTTGAGCATAAAAAAATACGTTGTGACCACGATAGCAACTTTATTTTTATTCATATCAGCTTCAAACTTGCAGGTAACGAGGACAGGCATAAAATCTCGGTTAAGTTCGATTTTGGGCCGAATCGGAATATTGACATCGGAGTTACGTGACCTTGAGAGACAAAAAAATTTGCCCATAGACTTAACGTAGGGAAAATGTTGAGACAGAAATAGCGACTTGAATTTTTAGCTCACCTGAGCCAAAGACTCCAGTGAGCTGATAGTATACCAAGGCTCCGGAGTCCGTCGTCTGTCGTCCGTCCATCCGTCGTCCACACTTTCAATGAAGCATATCTCAGAAGGCAGTCGACCAATCTTGTTTAAATTTTATGTGTAGCACCATTGGGCAAGGGGAAAGGCTGCATTAGGTTTTGGAGCTAGTCTGGTTCATTTGTTCCTTCATTCTTCTTTCTCTCCATATAGAGATAATAGACCAATGTTAAATTTTTAATCAAAGATTTCTCAGGAACTATAAAAGCTAGAAGCATCAAATTTGGTATTCAATAGAATAATGATGACTTATTTTGTGTAAGAGACATTGGGCTTTCTCAGCTTATTTGTTCATCTGTTCTTTCATTCTTCTTTCTCTCCATTTTGACCAATGTTAAATTTTCGTCAAAGATTTCTCAGGAACTATAGAAGCTAGAAGTCTCAAACTTGGAATGCAATGCAATAATGATGACTTATATCCTGTAAGGGTCAATGGGCTGGATTCTATTAGCAGATTTAGTAGTCAAGTCTGTGAATTGTTAAAACTTAAGTTCCTCAGGTGAGCGGTTTAGGCTCATTGAGCCTCTTGTTGAAAGATTATTCTCCCTTGATCCACCATATTGGAGACACCAGGCAGATTTTTGTGTACAAATTAATTCATTTTTGACCACAAGCCTGTAGTGAAAAAACACTGAAGGGGTTAACATGTGACTGTGGTTGTTCTTAAAGGTCATACGAATACAAGGGTAGGCTTAACAGTTCTGAGCCTGACCAAGAAGCAGGCATCAAACAGCCATGAAATTTTGTATTTATTAAATCCAAACCTTTATTACTTGATTTGACTCAAATGAGTTCAAGTTTACCTGCAATAACGTAGAAATTCTAGTCTTTGAAAATTAATACTAGCACGTTTTTGAGAAAATGGACAAAATCTGGCATCGTGGTGTCATCAAGTACCTCCATAAAAAGGGGTTAGCTCCTAAGAACATTCATGCCTATATGGTTGCTACATTAGGGGATGATGCTCCTTCGTATGCAACCGTGAAAAGATGGGCAGCAAATTTTAAGATGGGCAAGGACAGCCTTGAAGATGATGACCAGTGTGGACGACCCAAAACAGCAACATCTGAGGAAACCATCAGCCAAGTGCACAGGGCCGTGATGGATGACAGGCGTTTAACTGTGAATCAGTTAGCTAACACTGTTGGCATCTCCTGTGAACGAGTAGAGAACTTTCTACACAGTGAATTAGAAATGTCGAAGGCTTTCCGCCAGATGGGTGCCGCGGCTTTTGACGCCTGACCAAAAGTTGACCAGACTGAACCTGTCACAAGCCAACTTGGCTATTTTTGAAGCAGACCAAGATGGTTTTCTAGACCGTTTTGTCACTCAGGATGACTGTTGGGTTCATCACTTTGAGCCAGACACCAAAAGACAATCCATGCAATGGAAGCACCCTGGCTCACCCCCTCCAAAGAAGGCAAAGGTCGTCTCCTCTGCAGGGAAGGTGATGGCATCAGTGTTCTGCGATATTCATAGATTACCTTCAAAAGGGCAAAACAATTAATGGGGAGTATTATGCAGATCTGCTTAAAAAAATTGCGAAAAGCAATTAAGGCTAAACGACCCGAAAAATTGACAAAAGGGGTCTTGTTCCATCAGGACAATGCGCCTGCTCCTAAATAGGTTGTCGCAATGGCTGCTGTGCATGACTGTGGCTTCACACTTGTCGATCACCCTCCGTATTCACCTGATCTAGCTCCATCAGATTATTTCCTGTTTCCAAACATGAAAAAGCACTTGGCTGGGCAGCATTATCGGTCAGACGAGGAGGTGATAGCTGCTGTGGAGGAGTTTTTCAGGGACCAAGATGAGACCTTCTACATGTATACCACTGGGATCCAAGGACTCCAGCATCGCTGGAGGAAGTGTGTGGACAGGAAGGGAGACTATGTTGAAAAATAAGGCACTTTCAGCATGGACAAACCATTGGATCTTGGTCAGGCTCAGAAGTTTTTAGCCTACCCTCGTAACATAATCAGTGTTTAGTCACAATTTTCTGAAGGACACGCAAGTTATTTACAAGGAAAGTACATTAGGATTCTGTTGGAAGTGAACCTTAGTGTTTCCAGCAAGAAAGATAACTGTAGGTGTGTGATGTCATCTGCAACCTCTCAATTCTTGGGGTCGTTACGATAGTTTATCATGGCTAATTTGAACTCACTTTTAAGGGGAATGGATACACCTTCAGGAGAGGCAACTCCTGCAAAAGTGTTTTTGTCTCCCATGCCAATAGGGGTCAACTCTTAAAGGAAAGAATTTGCTCCTCAGGAGCAAATTCTTTCCTTTAAGAGTAGACCCCTTTTTCACTGGGACAGGGCTTATAGAAAAGCGAACAGGAAGTCCCGAAAGTTACCTCCCTTTGAAAAATGGCGGAAAAATTAGCCAGGTGTTCCCATTCCCCTTAAGTCCATAGAGAATCCTTCCTATAGCTCCAGACATCAATATAAGAAGGACTGATGGAGCTGTTCTTGAACAGGTTACTTTGTTGATTTGAGGGTTACGGCCCCATCAACACTGTATAGGTCATTTTGGAGACTTCCATTTGTGAGACTTTTACCCCACATTGAGATGAATTGACTTCTCAAGTCCTGCCGCCCAATGAAACCAATATGGTTTATAAGCATGATCAGTCCGACTTGTTATGCTTTGCCTGGGCAGACTTAAGTTAATTGTATCGTTTCCTGATCTTTGTTTTACTTCTACTTAGATCCTCTAAGCTGTTTACCAGTACTCGTGTGCGGTTGGTTTCAGCTCTGCATGGAAGCATCATTCAGTCCATGTATTGAACAGGTCACAGTTTCTCGCGTCACGTCTTAAGTCTTTGATCAGATACGACAGCGTAGTGATATCTGAACCCTTTCAGTCCTGCAGCCCGGTAAGATACTCATACAAACAGTGTAGACCCTGATGAGAGGACTTGTACTGAAATATCTCATCCGAGTCTATACGGCTTGCCATCCTGTTGACGATTATTGACTATTCACCCTATTTACATGTAGTAGAATGGATGTGTCCACATTCAGTAATGGACAAGAGTACATTAACCCTTTTTGTACCAAATGGAATCTTCCTCCTTATACATAGCAGGAGTCCATTTCAAAATTTAGGAGTGTCAGGTTGTGTTTTCTTCAATATCTATTTGGAAACTGTCTGAACAATTTGCAAACATTGTAGGCATTCTGCGGCGTCTGATCTGGACCTGCACTGTTTGCCAACTACCCGTTCTGGGGTTTCCGGTACAAAATGGGTTAAAACCGTGTAAGCTTAACCTGCATATTTTATACTGAAGCAGATGTCATTTTCGTAGTTTCAGCTCAGTATCAGTTCCTTAGTGCTGAGGTTTATACTGCGGTGTTGACGTCAGTACTCAAGTACTGGTTTAAATAACTATATTAAATCTTTATTTTTTTGCAGTATAAATTTCTAATTTGTATAAAACTAAGACTGACTTGTCAGGTGGGACATGTATCTTAACGGATTTGGTTGTCACTTTTTGTAATATTTTAAATTTTGCAAGTCTCGCTACTTTGGACATCCCCTTCCTGATGCCTGGGGCTTCCTTGGAGTGTGGGACATGTTTGCTGATGCTGGCTCGGTGGGGGACGCCTATAAGTGTGTCTCTTGCCTGATGCCTCCAGTTGACCTGTCTCATGAGCTAAGTCGGTCAGTGTGTGCTCAGAGGGGGATGTGCTGTGTTTGCCGGGTCTTATCCGCCATGCGTTTCGGTTCCAAAACTTTGGGGTTGAGACACACTGATGAAGATTAAATATCAGAAAGGCCTCTGTGTCACTAAATTTGGTATAGTTACGCCTTAATTACAGCCATTTGCCAGTTTTTTTTTTTTTTTTTTCTTATTTCTTTTCTTTATCTTCATTCTTTTTTCTTTGTCATATTTTCTTTTCTTTATCTTTTTTCATTAAATATCATTGTTAAATTAGCCAACCCAAGAGAAAGTTGGTACTTATCATTGAGCAAAGGTTCAGGAGAGCCCCCCTCCCCCCCCCCCCCCCAAAAAAAAAAGCAAAAAACAGTTCAGTTGAAATATTTTGATTTTTGCTCAAAACGTAGATTGTGGGTAAACGTTTGAGTACTAACAACCTATGTTTTAGAGCAAATATTAGAAAAAATATGCACCCCTACAAACCCCAGTTTTACATGATAAATGTGGGATGCGAAGGGGTATGGTGAAGTAAGCATAACTGATCAGATCACCTTTTTCTCGTATGTTGGCTGTCATTTTTCCTCACTCTAAATAAACATAATGACAGAGACACAGATCGAATGTCCATACGTGCAGGCTGGTCAGCGCCCTTGCTTTCTCGCTATATAGAAATAATATATTTAGATCAAATACGCAATGATGCAGGATGATCACTACATTTTTGTTTCCTCTAGTACATGTATATGCGACAAACAAATGCGCAGATCAAATACACGTCAGCACAGGCTTAATTCTAGCATCTGTCCAACAACAAGCACATTGCTAGCGAGAAGAATGTAATTGGGTCGCGTCATGAAAAAACCGTTGTTGTTTGCATATACGGAAACAAAGGCACAGATCAGCTGCACAGTTGTTGCACAGCTGATCAGGGCCTTGGTTTTCGCTACATGGATGGTACAATCTCTACTTCCTAAATCCGAAATTTCAAAGCTCTAGCCATCTTCTGTGCATGTATAGCCTGGTTTGTGTCGGGCTAGGTCGGTCGGAAACCCCAAAGACAGGTTTTGTCGTGACGCGGCTCGTTTCTTAGTATGCGAAAAAGCAAACTCGCAGATCATATACGCATCGGCGCAGACTGAACAGCGCCTTAGTTTTTAGTTTTCACTCGCTGCCAAGATAATATATATCCGAAATATATAAAAACAAACCCGAAATATATAAAAAACAAACTATATAGTAGTCTACTATTGCATGTATTATGGAAACAACCTTGTACAAAAATAACGCTATCATTTCACCGTATCTCTAGTCTCTTAGGCTTGAGCGTATCTCTAGTCTCTTAGGCTTGAGCATATCTCTAGTCTCGGAGGCGTCAAAACAGCAATTGTATCTCTGTTTGAAACAATTATCAGTCTTATCAAACTGTACCTCTAGCCAGGCCTAAGATCCGTATCCCTAGCCTCCGAGACTAGAGATACGGATCCGTATCTCTAGCCTCCGAGACTAGAGATACGGATCCGTATCTCTAGCCACTGCCTTTCTTATATGAGGACTGTTCAAATATGAATGCAAGTAGAACGTTTTCTCATGCACTAATGCGAAAATCACCTGGAAATAAATATCACAGCGTAGAAAAACATTTTACCTGTTCATTGATACCAAACCTGTTAAAATCCGTGCACTTTAGCCATGTATATCGTTCGATAAACACTGTCTACTCTTGTATACTAATACAAAGCATGGTTGGAAGAAGGTCAGAGTACGCCGTTGAAATACGGTCCTATATTAAGAATCGTTGTATTCTTGGTATACGGTGCAAAGACATTTTTGATGAAATATGTTCGGTTTATGGGCATAATGAAATGTCTTTTCCGACAGTTTTTCGTTGGTGTAAGAAATTCAGCTGTGGGCTAGGCTCAACAGAAGATGCACCACATGATCGTCGGCCGAAAAAAGCAACATCTGCCAAGATGGTTGCTACAGTGAAAGAAATAGTTGCTACCGATGCACGATATACCACTAGGCAAATAGTTAGTATGGTTGGCATCTCATTAGGAGCAGCTCATACAATTCTGAAACGGGATTTGAAAATGAGAAAGATCTGTGCTAGATGGATTCCCCATCTGTTGACAGATTAGCAGAAAAAGACACGCGTTCAGTGCTCCAAGAAGTTGCTTAAAAAGTTTCCAAATTACAATGCATGATCTTTCGCTAATGTCGTCACAGGTGACGAGACATTGGTTCACTTTTTTGAGCCAAAACGAAAGATTCAGAACAAAATATGGGCAACAAAGTATTGCAAAAGACCATGCATTGCAAAGCGGACCATGAGCGTCAAGAAGGTAATGTATGCCATATTCTTTTCAAATCAGGGCCCTGCTATTCAGGTTGCTGTGCCTAAAGGCAAATCTGTAAATGCGAAGTTTTACAAGAATAAAGTTCTTCGAAAATAGACGGATCCAATGTTTTGACACGTGACCTTGTTTACTTGTCATTGCGCATGCGCAAAACTACTTTTCCTTTTGATAACGATGTTTCGTGGTTGGCAAAAGGCCGCTGATTCCATATAAACACAATGTAAATAGGTTTAATATTACGGGCATATTTTAGTTGACTGTTACAGAAAATCGATCGAATTACATTTTAAATGAGTAGAAAAATATATTCTAGACTCCATTCCTGCATCTTCCGCATTTTAGTCATTCATTTTGCGCATTTTTATAACAAATAATTAAGACCATCCCGCATAGTTACCTGCCTAAGTATAACAGGTAATTATCATCAACTATTCTAGAAACCAATAATTACAAGCCAAGACATGTCTATTTTAAAAGCTTAAAGGTCTTTTTTTTTTTCGTTTCGATTCTAAACAAAATACCATTTTACAGAAAATAACATCGCATTTACAATTGCGACAAACGTCCAAAGACGTTTTTTGCCCACCACCGGTAAGTCCCGGCAAATAGTATTATTGAGTGATGACGTAGTGTTTGGATATGTCTATTGAAGAAATATTTCAAAGAACGAAGACCCGCATCTGGTTTGGCCAATGTCAGATTGCTACATGACAATGCGTCATCGCACAAGGCGTTCATTGTGCAAGACTATCTGAAGCAGGAAAAGGTTCTTGAACTCCCTCACCCCACGTATTCCCCTGACCTTGCCCCGTGTGACTTTTTTTTTGTTCCCGCGGCTGAAAAAAATACCTTTCTGGTCAAAAATTTGTACAGCGCAAACACCTCGGTTCTGCAATATTCCAGTGCCTTCATAGTATACCTCGAAAAGACTACCAAAATGCATTCAATGATTGGATAAGAAGACTTAAAGTTTGTATATCTGTTAAAGGGGAATACATTGAGGGGACAAAATAAATTTTTCATAGAAATCTATCACGGAATCATTTTTATGTGCTTAGTTGCATTCATATTTGAACAGTCCTCGTATTTCGTCACAGAAAACTTTACATTTCATGGAGCTGAACCATATGAAATGCTGTGTCTGATCTTCTTTCAAACATATGGAAAAATATGAAAAGCCGTCTGCTTTGAAACCTTGTTTAAATAGCCTACACTTCGGGGATATCCATTTTTCATTTTTCAAAAGCATGTGCCGTCTGGTCCTTCATGGGATTTTATCAGTTACCCGCTATATTAATTGCATTGCAGCACATTGACCTGATAAAGATATGCTATCTCAGGACAAGTGAGCTTTATCAGGTCAACGTGACATTGCCATTTTATGAATGAACCGGGCTACTAGAAAAAATGGAACAAAATGTTATTATTATTGCACAAAATGGGAAAATTACTTGAAAAAAAAAGGAAAACATATGGTCAGCTGATACAAAATATATCGACCTGCGGAATGTTCCGACGCACTGAGTACCAAGGATAGCTGATCGTAAATTGCTAATTTAAGAGTCTACTGATAAAAAGAATACCAAATTCGTGTCATTTGATATCAAGTTTATCAGGCTCGGCTTCGAGAACGCATGTAGAATCGCTCGGCAAGCCTCGCGATTCTGCAAGCGTTCTCGAAGCCTTGCCTGATAAACTTGATATCAAAAGACACTCACCTGGTATTCTCTCTTTTCAAACCAGTGCATGTATACACATATGCGCGAGAAAATGTTAAAAAATATCATGAGTGCAACTGAATATAAGCCGGGCTACATTTTGTGCGGATTCACATTTCTATGACGGTAAAAGTCAGAGGCATCTGGAAAACGCGTATGCAAGCATAGAATGACATATAGAATCTGTCATTAAAAATAAACAGATGTAAGCAATACACACATGCCAAGACAAAAATAAACCGCGACACCTTGGAACTGTCAGTAAAATGGATCTCGCAGGGGTGGGGGCTTAAATTGATTTTACGTGGCCACAATCCTCGTCCTTGATTGAGTCGTGGTTTAGACAAATAACTTTCAGTCGGCATGAAGGCTTTCTAACTTATCAGTGCTACGTACATTTCCGAGAACATAAAATCAAACGACTACAGAGATGAAACATCGATAAAGACTCGACCGAATGAAAGAACTGAAATGCTGGAGCAAAAGAAAACCAACAGTTAGACTCCGTTGGGCCGGACCAGAGACAAAGCATCAGGTACCAACCGACATTTAAGTAAGCCTTCACGCTGGAGCCGTCTTAGGCCTGACCGCCGGCATACAATTAAAGAGGGATCGTGATTGGGTTAAATACCATGCATGGAATCTATCGTATAACATTTACGTGATTCAGTAATATTATGGACAGTCAGAATCAGAATCAGAATTGTTACTGGTGACACATCAAATGACATTTATACACCAGGACCTGTGATGGGACGTTAGTCCCTAGCTCTCACCAAAGAGGTAAACTTAGCTACACAATCCTCAGCACCTTCAGCCGTTGAAATAATCGAAACGGGAAGGGCATTCCAATCTCTAATGGTTCGGGGGAAGAATGATTCTTTATAAATGCCAGTTCTTGCAGCAAGGGTCTGACACGCCAATGAATGATGATTTCTACAGTGCCTAGCTGGGGGAACAAGGCCATATGTTGGGATGTAATTGCTTGTTACAAATCTAGCAGCTCTATTCTGAACTTTTTTAATTTCTTCATTAAGGACCATTCCGCTGGGGTCCCAGATACAACTACCATGTTCCAAGATTGGGCGAACAAGTCCTTTATATGCTGCCTCTTTTACATCCTGAGGACACTGATGAAGATTTCGCCTCAGGAAACCAAGCGTTTTATTTGCTTTTGTACACATGTTGCTAATTTGTGTATTCCATCTCAAATCATGTGGAGTGTCACCCCAAGGTATTTAATGGAATCCTTGTTCTCGAGGAAGTCCCTTCTAAGGTGTAAGAAGCCTCAATTTTATTTGTTCTCTTCCTAGTTATCTGCATAATATTGCATTTTACAGGCTGAAATCTCATGCCCCATTTTCGTGCCAACGTCCTAATTTATCTATATCATTCTGAAGTTTCAGCGAGTCCTCTGTATTTCTAATTTCCCGGTAGCAAACATAGTCGTCTGCGAACAGTCTTATTTCTGAGTCAATGTCAGTGGAAATATCATTGATGTATAGGGAGAATAAAAGTGGGCCAAGAACAGTCCCTTGTGGGACTCCAGACAAAACTGGTGCCCACTCTGAAGTTTCACCATAAACAACAACACGCTGTTTTCTGTTGCAAAGAAAAGACTATATCCATTTGAGAGTATTTCCCCGAATCCCATGGCCAAATTACTTAGATTTAAGTAGTTCATGAGGTGGGGTGTCAAAGCTTTCTCGAAGTCCAGAATAAATGTGTCTACCTTCCCCCCTTTGTCCAAGATTTTTGCCCAGTCATTAATAACTGTGCTCAACTGAGTTTCACAACTATGCCTTTTCCTAAATGCATTTCGTCTGTCTGAAAGAAGTTTATGTTCATCCAAATGGGCCATGATGTTTGAGCAGGCTATATGTTCAAGCAATTTTCACAGAACACAAGTCAGAGACACGGGGAGATAATTACGGAAAAGAGCCCTGTCTCCTTTTTTGAAGACTAGGCAAATGTTTGCCATTCTTTGGGGATTTCACCCGTATCAAGAGACTGTTGAAACAGGTGAGCAAAAACTGGACCCAACTCATTTGCTAGTTCCTTCAGGATGTAGCTCATCAAGTCCTAAATCTTTAGTGGGGTTTAAGCCTTTAAGTAGCTTGATCTCTATATTATCCATGAATGGGGCCGATCTTCTAGCCAATGGAACCTCCGTGAACTCAATTTTATTAAACGCATCATTGAATTGACCAACTAGTTCCTCTGCACTTTCAGAGTCTGATGCGGCAACCCCGATCCCTCCTCTTTTATTCAGGGGTGGGATACCTTGTCTGTCTTCCTCCTGACTATCGATATATCTGTAGTTCTCTCTTGGGTTTGCCTTTACATCCACTACCAAGTTATTCACATACAAATCATGCTGATTTTTTATATCCGTCTTGATCTCCCGTCTCAAGATTTCAAATTTTGTCCCGAGTTTACCACTTCCAGTCTTTTTTGCCTTTGCATGAATCTTATTTCTTCTGCGAATTTTTTATTTTTCTTCTTATCTCTGATGTGATCCAGGGAATCGAAAATACAGATCTACTAGTTTTTGAGGGAATAAGATTTTCTGACGAAGTATGAATGAATGAAGTTATCAAATCAAAGTTCTCCTGGACAGACCGAGCATCAGAATGGCCATTAAAGTATTTCTCCTTTACAAATCTGAGCGCATCCTTCCTCATAGTTTCATAGTCACCTTTCTGATATAAGTACATCTTCCTCCGAGGTTTCTTTATTAGCGGAATGTGTATATTTAAAGATCCGGAAACAGGGGGAACAACCTACGTCAGAGCAGTGACGTCATAACCATTCGTAGGTTTGCCGGCGTTTACTACACAAAAGGCAATTGTCACAACAAGTAGGCGCAGTCGGTGCATTAGGACATAAAAGAATCAAACATACTGAAATCTGTCTCAGAAATGTGGCCTTTTCTTTAAATAATTCGACACAAGCTGATTTGGCAATGATGTCGGAACTACCATTGTTTACGGTGCCGAATCAAATCTTGTGGCGAAGCTATCGAAGCCTTTTCAATGTTTCTAGGTGGAATTAGCTTACTGGTGGGATGCAAATATTGTTCGTTACCAGCTGAAGTATGTTTTCTGAAGGCTCGTAATGCATATATCTAGTTTGAAGCATTTTATTTACCCTATTTACACCAATATGGCCGCTTCTGAAATGGGTACGACATCTCTGCTATGACGTAGGTTGTCACCCCTGGGAAACAATATCATGATCACTTGTTTGTCTGGAGAATAAATGTCTTCAAACTGTCCTGGCAAGTTGTAAGAATCAGATCCAATGTGTTCTTATCACGAGTGGGGAAGGTAACAATTTGTTCCAGGCCATGATCGTTCATAATATCAAATAATATTTGTCCTTCAGTCTGACTCAGCATTGTGCCTTGTTTGCTGAGCCTGTCGGGACAAACAGTGTCTCTGAAGTTGAGGTCACCTAAAACATGTACAGCCGGAAGTTTTTACCCTTGTGCTGTGACTTAATGCAATTCAGCTGACCTTTAAACAACTGGAAGTTTTCGACCGTACCATTTGGTGGTCTATACCAATTCAACTTGCTACGAAATGAAAAATTTATTTGCAAAAATCTTACCTCAAACCTATTCGGTGTCGTTTCCAGTTCCATGAAAGGCATCTGAGGGTCACTTCAGCCTTGTATTGGTTCTTTTTAAATGCGCGTAATTTACGTTTATAGTTGCCGTCTGGTGGCGTGCGATCTAGTTTTACGTTTTCGGCATTCCAAAAGAGAGAAATATCAAAATCTGGCATTTTAGAAATAATACTTCCATGATAAATGTTGTCATTAAAACCCAGTAGAAAATGTGTTTGCAATGCTGAAGTCATCACCAGTCATTGCCATTTTTGATAATTCCCCAAAATGTTCAACAGCTTCCCGAAAAATAAACCTTAGATTTTGTCGGACATTTAGGGATGTCTTACGTTTAGGGATCCTACAAACGTATTCCAGAAATGGATCTAGTGATAAGTCGGAGAAACAAAAACTATAATCATGTGATGAAAGTATCGAACTGATAAAATCTCTATAGACATCAAGAGAGACGCCAATAAACCAGTCACGGGTCTCCGTGGCCTAATGGGTAAGAGTGCTGACTAATGATCATAACGTCTCTCACCGCTGTGGTCCGCGTCTGGCTCGGGTCACATGTTAATTATGTTTGTTCGAATTGAGTTTTAACGTCCCCGTCAACACTATTCGGGTCATTTAGGAGACGTTGCTTCCATTTTATATGGAACTTTTACATAATACTGAGATGAAATGTCATCTAAGGCCGTACCTTACAAACCCAATAGGGTCAATATGCAGGGACGGCCCGACTGGACCACTTTGCCTGGACATGCTTAGATTTTCTAAGCGATTTACCAGTATTCGCGTGCGGTCGGTTTCAGCTCTGCGTGGAAGCACTATGCAGCCCAATCTATTTTTCCAAGCCCCGATGGGCGGGGGCCCGTCACACATGAGACACCAAGTTCTGCAACGGAAGGTCGGGTGTTTTTTCTCCGGGTACGTCGGTTTTCGCCCATCTCTGATTAACAATCAGCTCGAAATATGTAAAAAAAGGATCTTGGAAGGGCCGTAAAACCCAAACAGTCAGAAACGAATCACCGAAATGTACGAGAATAGTCTGTAAGAAGCTTTGTTCATTTGTCAGCCCAAGCAATATGTTTGACCTAGTGATATATTGCTTTGTTTGTTTGTTTGATTTGCGGTTTAACGTCCCGTCAACCCCGTAAAGGTCATTTTGGAGACGTTGCTTCCAATTTTGTGGGACTTTTACCCGACATTGAGATGAAATGACATCCCAAGCCCTGCCGCCCAATGAAACCAATAGGGTTTATAAGCATGGGCGGGCCGACTCGCACCGCTTTGCCTTGTCAGGCTTAGATCTTCTAAGCGGTTTACCAGTACTCGTGTGCGGGTCGTTTTCAGCTCTGCGTGGAAGCATCATGCAGTCCGTCTATTTCTTCAAGCCGCGATGGGCGGTGGCCGTGTCTCATATAGTTACAGGCGGAACTAAGGAAACATGTATACCCCTGTTAATCCCACATCGAGGTTAACAAGGGCTTTATTTACATAAACATACAAATGTCAACTTACACGCAAATAATAAGAAGCGATAATAAACGCTTCATGCGAAAGAGCCAGCACACGGCAAAACTTCAACAAGACCTGTGCGACTAGCCAAGCGAAGACAGAGCCTTTGCTGATCGCACGTGCCTTCTCAAGTATTGGCTCTTGGCTATTCAAAGAGCAGTACGTGAAGATGGCTGGTAACATGGGATCTGCAGGACACTGTAAAATTAGTGTTACATTACGAAAACACGCCAAAACAAATACATTGTAAATTTTACCTCTGAAAAATGAAACTTTTAAGACGAAAAAAAAAATGTAATATTTTTCTTATTTCTGCTCAAAATATAGATTGTAGGTACGCGTTTGTTTGTTTGATTTGAAGTTTAACGTCCCCGTCAACACTGTATAGGTAATTTTGGAGACATTGCTTCCAATTTTGATGGACTTTTACCAGACATTGAGATGAAATGACATCTAAAGCCCTGTCGTCCAATGAAACCAATAGAGTTTATAAGCATGGACGGGCCGACTCGCACCGCTTTGATCCTCTAGATCCTAGAGGCTTAGATCCTCTAAGCGGTTTACCAGTACAGTACTCGTGTGCGGTCGGTTTCATATCTGCGTGGAAGCATCATGCATCCCATCTATTTCTTCAAGCCCCGATGGGCGGGCGCCGAGGGATATATTGCATCGTACAGATATGTAAAGATAATTTATGTTGTACATGGCTAATGAACGTTGTTTACCCTATCTCATATAGTTATGGGCGGAAATAGGGCAACATGTATACCCCTGTTAACCCCACCTTGAGGTTAACAAGGGCTTTATTTACATGTTAATAAGGGCCCCAATTCTCTTAAACGCAAATAATACGAAGCGATAATAAACGCTTCATGCGAAAGAGTCAGCACACGGCAAAACTTCAACAAGACCTGTGTGACTGCCCAGCGGGGATTCAGAGCAGTCTGATTACAGCCTTTGCTGATCGCACGTGCCTTCTCAAGTATTGGCTCTTGGCTATTCAAAGAGCAGTACGTGAAGATGGCTGGTAACATGGGATCTGCAGGACACTGAAAAATTAGTGTTACATTACGAAAACACGCCTATGCAAATACATTGTAAATTTTACCTCGGAAAAATGAAACTTTTAAGATGAAAAAATGTAATATTTTTCCTATTTCTGCTCAAAATATAGATTGTGGGTACGCGTTTTTTTTTTTTTTTTTTTTTTTTTTTTTTTTATTTGAGGTTTAACGTCCACGTCAACACTGTAAAGGTCATTTTGGAGACGTTACTTCCAATTTTGTGGGACTTTTATCCGACATTGAGATGAAATGACATCAAAAGCCCTGTCGTCCAATGAAACCAATAGGGTTAGTAATCATGGACGGGCCGACTCGCACCGCTTTGCCTGGGCAGGCTTAGATCCTCTAAGCGGTTTACCAGTACAGTACTCGTGTGCGGTCGGTTTCAGCTCTGCGTGGAAGCATCATGCATCCCATATATTTCTTCAAGCCCCGATAGGCGGGCGGGGGCCGCGTCTCATATAGGTATGGGCGGAAATAAGGAACATGTATACCCCTCTTAACCCCATTTTGAGGTTAACAAGGGCTTTATTTACATAAACTGATGTTAATAAGATACAAATGTCAACGGCACCAACCCTCTTATACGCAAATAATACGAAGCGATAATAAACGCTTCTTGCGAAAGAATCGGCACATGGCAAAACTTCAACAAGCCCTGTGCGTCGAGCCAAGCGAAGACTCAGAGCAGTCTGATTACAGCCTTTGGCTCTTGGCTATTCAAAGAGCAGTATGTGAAGATGGCTGGTTACATGGGATTTGCAGGACACTGTAAAATTAGTGTTACATTACGAAAACACGCCTTTACAAATACATTGTAAATTTTATCGTCCAATGAAACCAATAGGGTTTATAAGCATGGACGGGCCGACTCGCACCGCTTTGCCTGGGCAGGCTTAGATCCTCTAAGCACTTTACCAGTACAGTACTCGTGTGCGGTCGGTTTCAGCTCTGCGTGGAAGCATCATGCAGCCTATCTATTTCTTCAAGCCCAGATGGGCGGGCGCCGAGCGATGTATTGCATCGTACAGATATGTAAATATAATTTATGTTGTGCATGGCTAATGAACGTTGTTTACCCTGTCTCATATAGTTATGGACGGAAATAAGGAACCATGTATACCACTGTTAACCCCACTTTGAGGATAACAAGGGCTTTATTTGCATAAAATGGTGTTGATAAGGGCCCCAATACTCTTAGAAACAAATAAAACGAAGCGATAATAAACGCTTCATGCGAAACAGTCAGCACACGGCAAAACTGCAACAAGACCTCTGTGACTTGCCAAGCGAAGATTCAGAGCAGTCTGATAACAGCCTTTGCTGATCGCACGTGCCTTCTCGAGTTTTGGGCTTTGGCTATTCAAAGAGCAGTACGTGAAGATGGCTAGTTACATGGAATCTGCAGGACACTGTAAAATTAGTTTTACATTACGAAAACACGCCTATACAAATACATTGTAAATTTTACCTCGGAAGAATGAAACTTTTAAGATGAAAAAATGTAATATTTTTCTTATTTCTGCTCAAAATATAGATTGTGGGTACGCGTTTTTTGTTGTTGTTGTTTTTTTTTTTTTTTTGTTTTTTTTTTTTATTTGAGGTTTAACGTCCCCGTCAACACTGTAAAGGTCATTTTGGAGACGTTGCTTCCAATTTTGTGGGACATTTATCGGACATTGAAATGAAATGACATCTAAAGCCCAGTCGTCCAATGAAACCAATAGAGTTTATAATCATGGACGGGCCGACTCGCATCGCTTTGCCTGGGCAGGCTTAGATCCTCTAAGCGGTTTACCAGTACAGTACTCGTGTGCGGTCGGTTTCAGCTCTGCGTGGAAGCATCATGCATCCCATCTATTTCTTCAAGCCCCGATGGGCGGGGGCGAGGGATATATTGCATCGTACAGATATGTAAAGATAATTTATGTTGTGCATGGGCGGAAATAAGGAAACATGTATGCCCCTGTTAACCCCACCTTGAGGTTAACAAGGGCTTTATTTACATAAACTGATGTTAACAAGATACAAATGTCAACGGCCCCTACCCTCTTATACGCAAATAATACGAAGCGATAATAAATGTTTCATGTGAAAGAGCCAGCGCAACGTAAAACTTCAAAAATAACCTGTACGACTAGCCCAGCGAAGACTCAGAGCAGTCTGATTACAGCCTTTGTGATGGTACGTGCCTTCTCGAGTATTGGCTCTTGGCTATTCAAAGAGCAGTGCGTGAATGGGATCTGCAGGGCACTGTAAAATTAGTGTTAAATCACGAAAACACGCCTATACAAATATATTGTAAATTTTACCTCGCAAAAATGAAACTTTTAAGATAAAAAATGTGATATTTTTCTTATTTCTGCTCATTTCACAAATGAAAGTGATCCAATCATGTCTTTTTCAGAATCGCTTTTAGAAATATCTCACGAGTGTATTCCTAAATCCTCGACAAATCCAAAGAAAAATAGGCCTTGGTTCAATGAGGATTGTAAAGAAGCTATTAAAAATCGAAAAATTAGCTTGAAGAAATTTAACAGACAACTGGCCCAGTAAGCATTCTACATAAATCTACAGCGGGCCGTTAGCGGCCCGTCAGGGTAGCTGACGGGCCGCTAACGTCCCGCTGTAGATTTATGTAGAATGCTAGCAGGGCAAACGCAGCTAATTTAAATACAACACGAATAATGCGAGCTAAAGCTCGACGTACTATAAAAATAGCCACACGAACATCATGGCAAAAGTACGTCTCCAAAATAAATTCACGAACTCCAATGAAGAAGATCTGGGGCCAGTTTCATCAATAAACATCGTACGATTAATCTTAAACTGTTCTTACGCACTTTTTAAAGAACTGCGTACGTCAGTTTCATCAAAACATCGCAAAGTGGTCGTACGAGCTAAATTTGCGTTTCACTAAAATATGTCGCAATTTTGAATATGCGCTTAAACAGGGCCACTAAATGTCATATGCGTGATCACGTGCCGTCTTGAAATAGCCGTGTAAAGTAGATAACACGTTTTAAGATTATTGGTCCGGTGGAGCTAGATGTATATTCAGTACAAGCAACGTTTAGTCAACGTGATTCAACGTTGATTCTGCGTTGTTTCAAACTTGTGTTTCCATTTCATTGTCGTAAGATACATATATTAATTATCTGGACCCATTGCCCACTGTAACACTGGTTAGTTGGTCTGCTTTGTGGTCGTCGTGACGTCAGACAAGCGTTGATTTAACGTTGTCATAATCGGAACCTTTAACGAGCGCGTTTGTCAGTAAATGCGGGGCGGCGGGGTGGGGTGGAGGTGGGGATGGGCGGTTTTTCAGCATGAGTGCAAGTGTTATAATATAAGATAATGTGAGACTTCGCAGAGCATTTTGTACCTTTAATAAATTCAGAAATGCAAGAGCATGAATACAAGATTCAATTTATCGTATGAACTTAAAGCACAGTTTATGCATGATTTTAACACGTATTTTACGTATATCAGTTTTCAGTTCCGGTTTGTTGTTGGCAATGGTGACAGGTATATAACAAATATTATTTTATTGATTGTTCGTCTGTCAGGCCGTCCAGCCTTTCTTTCGGCCCCCGCCCATCGGGGCTTGAAGAAATAGATGGGCTGCATGATGCTTCCACGTAGAGCTGAAACTGACCGTACACGAGCCTGCCCAGGCAAAGAGGTGCGAAACTGTCCGTCCATCCTTATAAATATGTTCTATAAAAGGGATAGCCTTTGGAAGCAAGGAATACACCACTGAATTTGAAAATATGAAGTGTACATGTTTTCTGGGCCAGACTAGCTCGTTTCGGCCCATTAGGAATAATCAGTGACCCTTAAATATTTTCAGAATTCCACAATGGAATCAATGATCCCAAAGGACAAGAAAATATAAACTACACTATGATGTAGGGCAGGGAGACTTTTTACGGCCGCCACGCATTCCCAGATACCAGCTGTAGTGACGTTTGATAAACCCTATTGGTTTCATTGGGCGACATGGCTTGAGATGTCATCTCAGTGTCGGGTAAAAGTCGCACAAAATTGGAAGCAACGTCCCCAAAATGACCTATAGTGTTGAAGGGGACGTTAAACCTCAAATCCTACAACCAACCAACCAACCAACCGTCCAATCTTTCAATGAAAAATAAATTTAGTTTATTTGCAACATAGATACTACAGCATGACTGATTTTAAATTCTATAGCTACATGAATGCACAATTACAATTGCCTGCGCATAGACGAAATGACAGTAGGCAAGACCGCGATCCCCTCCCCACGTCGTCGACATTCAAGGTTTTCGTACATACGGACGTACGCCCATGTACGTACGTCCTTCCGCACGAAGTGTACGTACGTGATCCTGTAACCTCAGGTTAAGGCATTGTACCAGGAAGAGCCCAAAATTTTAATAGCTCATATTTTCCAGACTATATGATGGAATGGTGATGGTTTGTATAGGTCAAAAGGTTTACTCAGCAATACACTTGCCCTTACCTATGACCTCCAGGTCAAGTTATGGACTTAGAAAACTTTAAATGTTGAAATTATTTTTAAAATCATATAATGGATTTGGTTCATATTTGGTACGATGATAGATATACAAGTTTTATTCAGCATACCCGCGCCAGTGCCCATGGCCTCAAGGTCACGGTCATAAACTCATAATTTTCAGCATAATCGCGCCAATGCCCATGACCTCAAGCTCAAGGTCACAGACTCAGAATTTTAGTGTCAACGTTTTTTAAGAAGAACTCACACTTCCCAACCCTTTTAATGAATTTAGTTTGTATTTGATATGACGAAAGATACAGGTCGTTTCTCCGGCTACTCTGTTTAGTTATCGCATGAATCTGATTAATGATCGGCTCGAAATAAACGGAATAATCTTGAAAGGGCAGGAAAACCAAAACTCAAGGTCAATGTCACATTTGGAACTTTATTTTTTATGGATTTTGTTCATATCTGGTATGATGATACACACTTTTTTCCAGTATTTAAACGCCATTACCCACAGCTACGCCGATGTTCTGAAGGTCAGTTTTCCAGCCGAGCAATACTGTCTTTTTTTCTTTTTTCTTTTTTTTTTTTTTTTTTTTGGCAACATGCTTCTTGTCTTGGTGAGGATGGTCCATGGGCGGGGGCATATGTGTCGTATTGACAATTCTAGTTTGCTGTGTTAATTTGAGGTACACTGAGTCTTCATTTTAATCAAAAGTCTAATCGCAGATCGTAGGTAATCGTTAGAAACTACCTGAACGCGTTGGTTCTTAAGTCCCCGTCAATGTACATATATTTTATGCCATATTTTAGGAGACGCTTCTCCCGATTTTGTGGGGCTTTTACCCGGCATTGAGATGGAGTGACATTATAAACCCTACCTACCAAAGAAACCGCTAGGGTTTAAGGAGCGGTCCTACTCGCACCACTTTTCTTGGGCAAGCTTTTACATCCCATTACGCAAACGCGCCTATACAAATACATTGCCACCTTTATCGCCGAAAAAATGAAAATTTTATGATGAAAAATTGTGATATTTTTCTTATTTCTGCTCAAAATATAGATTGTGGGCACTCGTTAGAACCGCCTCATCGAGGCGGTTCTAACGAGTACCCACAATTTATATTTTAGAGCAGAAATAAGAAAAATAAGGTATACCCCCGGAAATCCCAGTTTTACTAGGTCAAAATTATATGGGCGTGTTTTCGTGATGTAACCGGTCAACCAGTAATCAAGAGGCGCTTCTAACGAGTACCCTCAATCTCTGAAAAAAAAAACACAACTAAGAAAACCCCGACCCAAAACCCAAACTAAAGATTATAACAAAGGGGTCAGTTTTGAGGGTCTTCATTGCATGGGCTTATATAACTAATGGGCGTGATCTGCGAAGGTAAGCGAAATGGTATATTACGCACCACCTTTTTTACAATGTTACTCAAGAGCTTTAACCTATGCTGCCCGTATGGTCGTGACATGTCCAAAGTTTAAGACGAAAATTTCAATGTGCGATGTCTAAATATTCATCTCAGAATGACGACAAAATGTGCGAACATCGCAGATCTTTAACATTTGATGAAACAGGATTTTTGTCGTAAGAACTTCGTACGATCTTTTTAAGACGAAAATACGTCGCAAATGCTTTGATGAAACTGGCCCCTGGAATATATTGAGAAAAATAAATGGCAAAAATTAATAATCACCTTGTACACACATTCAGTCTAACGGCACTACATACGAAACTAAAAAGGAAATAGCAGATAAATTGGGTGAAATTTTTCAACACAACTCTTCATCCAAACATATCAGTAATAAATTCCAAAATATTAAAACAGAGGAAGAACAAAACTTTCTTAATTTTGAGTCTCGGGCCAATGCAGCAGACCTCGGACCTGTACCTGCGCCAGTAAGAAATTACTTGATTAATAACATTATAATACAAAGTCTCAGTAATGGAAAGTGTAATCTTTCTACTAGCTTGAACAGAAGCTCTAGCATTAACATTGATAACTGGTAAATGATACCTCAAAGCTGCCTTCTAAAAGTATGATAACTTCTATATCAAAGGAAAAAATAAATAGAGGATATTTGATTTTTTCAGTGTAAGATCGAATTTTATTTCATCGAATGAACACCCAAACTGTTATTTTCACGAGTGGCGTAGCCACGAGTGTTTGTTTGTTTGATTTGAGGTTTAACGTCCCCGTCAACACTGTAAAGGTCATTTTGGAGACGTTGCGTCCAATTTTGTGGGACTTTTACCCGACATTGAGATGAAATGACATCTCAAGCCCTGTCGCCCAATGAAACCAATAGGGTTTATTAGCATGGACGGTCCGCCTCGCACCGCGGTTCCTAGACAGGCTTAGATCCTCTTAGCGGTTTACCAGTACTAGTGTGCGGGCTGGATTCAGCTCTGCGTGGAAGCATCGTGCAGCCCATATATTTCTTCAAGCCCCTATGAGCGGGGGCCGATAGCCACGAGTGAAAAAAGCAGTTTTGGTGTTCATGAGTGAACTAAAATTTGATCTTGCACTGAAAAAAATCAAATTTTCTGTTTCTTACATGCTTCAAAATGCAATATTTAGCGTCTTTAATGGTGTCGCTCACATTCGGAGAAAATTATCTTTGTTCCTGTTCGTTTCGCGTCAATTTAGTGGTGTCCATCGTGTTTAGTGGGTATACTATTGGGTGTAAACTGAAAGTTTGCACCTGAGAAATGGCCTGGGATGGTATTATTATGAATGATTAATGAAATAATTGAGAGAGTAGTTTTCCAAAGAAGTTGCTGGCAAGTCTAACGTCGCGCGACAAAAGACGTGACGTCAGCGTCATATATGACGTCAGTAACGCCCCCGTCCCACATGAACGGGCTATCCGTCAATTAGAACACATTTCAGTATTGTTCAGTTATCTGACAAAGATAAAATTGAAATCAGAGTTAGATTTGAAGAAAAAAGTAGTCCCAAACAGTGAAAAAACAGTGTTTGAAACAGTGAAAATATCGATTTTTATTTTATACTTAGCAGCGAAATCAATGCATATCTGAAACAAATAAAAATGATATCAATCACAAGTGAAATGATATCGTATCATTTCACATGTGATTGATACCATTAATATCATTTCACTGTAGCGTGCCGGAACTACATTTTTGTTTACGTTCTGGTCGAAAAAAGGTCATATTTCGTTTTATTTACTAAGAATAATAATTACTTATGCCATAAGAACATATTTTGAAGGGTCACGACTCACGGGTGTCATTAAAATTGAATGAACAGGTGTAAAACCTGACAACAGCAGCGCTGTGATTTTGAACATCTCCCTTTTGCTTTTGCCGACACAAATCTCGGGCACAATTTAAATGTTCCCTCACAGATTTAGGCTTAGCTCTTTTTGTTACAAATGGTCTACAAGGCGTACCAGTTCACTGAATGGCTGAGTAAGAGTTTGTACGAGGAAATCTGTGCTCAAATTAGCGTGATTTTTTTTTTTTTTTTTTTTTTTTTTTTGAAAAACCGGTCGCGATGACTGTTACACATGGAATCGATTAGACCTACCTATACAGTGGCTGGGTGCATGTCTCTTAGAGCCTTCAATAATAAAATGGACTTCAAATAAGCTCAACTCATTCTGTAACATACCTTGAAATGCATTCTTTGAACTAAAAATGCTGAATCCAAAATGGCGATTTGTTTATGCTTTGAAACTGACAGTTGTGACGTCATGTAGTCAGATCAAAATCGTGACGTCACCGTCTCAGATCGATCAATTACCGTAAGTACCCTAATAAATTATAAAATAAAAAGAACATTCACTTTTTTTCTGCGGATACCAAAAGTATTTCATCTCGTGTGTTGAAAACATCCGAATTTTCACTCGTGCTTCGCACTCGTGAAAATTATGATGTTTCAACACACTCGATGAAATATTTTTGGTATCTACCTCAAAAAAGTAAATATCCTCTATATATTTCACTGATAAATCTCTATCATTCATTAAAAAGCATGTAAGAAATAGTTATACTACTTATTGTAAATGTTCACTGTTGTGTAGCCAATCTTAATTATTGGTGTAATGTTACACCGGTTTAGTGAAGGAAACAGTATTCCCTCCCCGCAACGGAAACGTTTCCTTCAAAAAATTATTGTAAATTTACACCAGTGATGATGATCAATTACACTATGGTGTAAACTTTCCTTCGATCTTCGGGCGCTTACTTACACTGATTATCTGCATTATATAGAGGATCTTACATGAGTGCTCATGTTTTATTGAATTTATTAAACGAGTTGAGGAAAAGGGATAAAATACGAGGATTTGCCGAGCATTTTATCCCTTTTCATCAACGAGTTTAATAAATTCAATAATACGTGAGCACGAATGCAAGATTCTATTTATCATTTATTCACGATTGTTCACAAAAATATCAATATTCCGCCATTAGTAAACGCGACGTCGTTAAGGATGTCGTACATGTAACGTTACGGGACGTATCTAGCTAATTTGCATATGTAATCCATTAGTGGGTTATCGAAAATATTACATGGCGTTATTACACTCTCAGAAGCGACGTCATATGATAAAGCCAGCTATTCGGTGAAAAGTTACCGAGCATACAATGGAGAAAACATACACCAAACTTAGTGACAGCTCAGCTGCAACAAGTTTTGGTGTAATGTTTCCTTTCAGTTTTACAGCGTGTGCGGCCCCCGCCCATCTGGGCTGAAGAAATAGATTGGCTGAAATCCGACCGTACACGAGTACTGGTAAACCGCTTAGAGGATCTAAGCCTGCCCTGGTCGGACCGTCCATGCTTATAAACCCTATTGGTTTCATTGAGATGTCATTTTATCTCAGTGTCGGGTAGAGGTCCCACAAAATTGGAAGCAACGTCTCCAAAATGACCTATACAGTGTTCACGGGGACGGTAAACCTTAAATCAAACAAACAAATTTACAGCATGAGACTTCTTTGGTCGCACATGTCTGCTGGTAGGTGTTGCCGTGGACTGCCTTACAGGTTTTGCTGTTGAACATAACAACATTGTAACAGTTTGGTTAGCCAGTTCACCAGGGAACTAAGTGCAGCATACTGGAAAGACTTTTACTTTTATAACTTGTTACTTGATCAAAAGGTTTCACTTGAAATCCTCAGGCTTGACAGAAGGGTAAATTTAAATAAACGTATTCTAGAAATGACTTCCACTGAAACGGCTGGAGCAGTGAAGGAGACGGACGACGACCACTCGGAGCTACGACAGGATGCTTCTGATTTCAAAGACTCTAACGACACTGATGGTGGCATTTTAAATGTTCGCCCTGGGCAGCTCGGGGATGGAAAAGAATCTTTGCCAGCTTGTGAAAATATGTTACAGTCTCAACAGCGACAATTGTCTTTACATTCTGACACTCTTTCAGTGCCAGAGAATGTTCCTCGCAGATATTCCGCTGACTCTAAAACTGCTTATGTTGAAGACTCGCCTCCAAGAGGACCGCGGCCAAACCGTAAATTGTTTCAGAGGACGATATCAGAAGTATGCACCCTGCAAAGCAAAAGCTCCAAGTATTCGGCAGCACCGCGATCGAAATCTTGTCCATCAACTCAAATGCAAAAATTCTTCAAAACGTCATTGTCTGCCATTTTCCGGGTGAAGAATTTATGTCCGGAAAAAACTACGCCTCAGACGCCACAAAAATCCAAAGGAATGGTAAGAATATGTTCTGTAGTCTTGTAGTTATAGAGGATCTTACACGAGTGTTCATGTATTATTGAATTTGTTAAACGATTTGAGGAAAAAGGATAAAATGCGAGGCTTTGCCGAGCATTTTATCCCTTTCCTTCAACGAGTTTAAAAAATTCAATAATACATGAGCACGAATGCAAGGTTCTATTTATCATATGACATTTAAAACGCATTTTGTTCACGATCGTTTTATAAAAATATCACTATTCCGCCATTAGTAAACGCGACGTCGTTAAGGACGCCGTACATGTAACGTTACGGGGCGTATCTAACTAATTTGCATATTTAATCCACTAGTGGGATATAGAATTTATTACATGGCGTTATTACATTCTCAGACGTCATATGATAAATAAATGTCTTTTGTTTGTTTGATTTGAGGTTTAAGGTCCCCATCAACACGGGTATAGGTCATTTTGGAGACGTTGCTTCCAATTTTGTGGGACTTTTACCCGACATTCACATGAAATATGTTAAAATGGCTATTGACAGTCGACTGGCACTAGCCATTTCAACGTATTTTGGCTATTGCCAGACTCAGATCAGCCTGTATATACATTCAGTCTGGCCAGTCTCTGGCTAATCCGGATACCTTAGAAGACTCATTCGATCAGAAAAGTCTCTTATCAGACTGCGCACATGCGCAGGCTGATCTGTGGTTTGCTGGTCACAACGGTCCTATTGCAGGTTTTGTCATGCACAGGCTCATATATCAATTTTTCTAATAAGCAGATCTAGATCAGAGGTTCTGTATAAAAAATCACGCATATATGATACTGATGTCCCTTTTTTGATATACGCAAACAGTCCAGACCCAGCCTGAGAGCATATGGCGCATCTGATCTGGGCCTTTACTGGTCCATCAATTATATGCAAGCATTATATAATGTCTTTAGAAAGGAAACCTGTTTATGCCATACATTACGATAACACGCCTATTCATATATTTTTCATAATTCTGCTAAAAACATAGATTGTGGGAACTCATTAGAACCGCCCCGGCAAGTAACGAGTACACAACATGTATGACTCGGAGCATACAGGAAAATAATATGAACCCCTTTAAACCCCAGTTCTATTATATAAAAGTGAGGTTTAAGGGGATCAAAATTATATAGGTATGTTTTGGTAACATGTACAGTGAAACATCACTAGCTCGAACACCATCACGAAAACACGCCTATATAATTTTGACCCCCCTTGAACCCCACTTTTATATAGTAAAACTGGGGTTAACAGGGGTAAACCTTATTTTTTTATTTCTGCTCCAAAGTATAGCTTGTGGGTACTCGTTAGAACCGACTCGATGAGGCGGTTCTAACAAGTACCAACAATCTATAGTTTGTGCAGAAATAAGAAAAATATCACAATTTTTCACCTTAAAATGTTCGTGATTTCGGCGGTGAAGTTTACAATGTATTTGTATAGGCATGTTTTCGTAATGACCGATTGCTCTTTTACCATGGCTGATTCGACCACATTCTGCAGACCCTAGGATTGTCTTTCCATATATACCGATAAGACAAGGAAGATATTTCATTTTTGTGAACGCAACAAGAAACAAATGAGACATCATAATTACCATGCAAACTGCAATCATAATATTTTTCTGCTCCACTAATTAAAGAAAATATATTTGTCATGCCTTTGAACACGTTATCAATAAAGGCCTGGTCTCTGTCTCTGGTCTGGCCCATCGGAGTCTAGCTGTTGGTTTTGTTTTGCTCCAGTATTTCAGTGGTTTCTTGCTGTCGATTCCTCACCGTTGTTTCACCTCTGTGGTTCTTTGATTTTTTGTGTTCACGGAGATGTTGCACTGATGAGTTAGGAGGCCTTCATGCGGACTGAACAAATTATTTGTCTAAATCGCGACAGAAGTAAGGGCGAGGATTGTGGCCACGTAAAATCGATTTAAGCCCCCCAGTGGAAATCTTTCCACTGACCGTTCCAAGGCGGTTCTTCTGTGGCGGTTTATTTATGGTGTTGTTTGTTACTTACTGTGTGTATCACTTGTGTCTTTTTATTTTGGATGGCCATATGGCCATTTTGTGGGAAAGTAACTGTCCTTATGACCTTCCTTTGTTTAGGTTTCCATTATGGTCTGGTCGCTTAATGTTTGTGTTTCTTTCCCTTTGGTGTCTTTGATGGGTGGAGTAAGTTAATTGTATCGATTCCTGATCTTTGTTTTACTTCTACTGGTCACTCTTATAACTCGATATTTCCGTCGGCTTCCGATAATTTCCGAATCAGAATTTTAGAGAAAAAAAAATACCACTACTAAAAATGCCAAAAGGACATAGTAGTTATTATTCTATTTAATTGAAATAAAATCTATATTGTTCATAATTATCACCACTACGTTTTTTTTTTTTTTTTCAGAAATAAATCCAAACATAGTATTTAAATCTCATTTATTTTTTAAGGTTTGTAAATAAACCCTAGGAGAGAAAAAGCCATTTTACTATAAATTTTAATCATTTCGATAGGCACCTAAACAATTACCAAAATGTATAGCAAATTTTTGTCCAAAAAAAAAAAATATGAAAACGATATCAGTATATTCGTGAATAAATGCAGTGTCAAAATTTTCCAGCAAAAACTTTGTAATTATTTACTTATTTATTTATGAAATAAAAACTAAAGTGTCGCCATATATTTCTTTACATTTCGCCGCTATTATTATCACAGGTAAATCGGATACGGCGGGCGCCCAAAGTTGGATACGAGTCATTTCATCTCAATGTCGGGTAAAAGTAACGCAAAATTGGAAGCAACGTCTCAAAAATGACCTATACAGTGTCGACGGGGACGTTAAACCTCAAATCAAACAAACAAAATTGTCCTCCCTGCCAAAGTTTAGCAGTGTGCCATTGTCTTGTGGGATAGTGTCCAATGGGCTATTGCCCTAGTGGGCTTTTGTTCCAGTGGGCTCTTGTCCGTTCACCACAATGACACTTTCTGTGTCCTCGCCCGCTAATGATGCAGAAAGCAGAATTCCTTGCACATTCGTCCGCTTATTACATAAACGTCTGTTGTTTATGGGTGTCTGCTCACAAACCCGGACATATGAATAAAATGCAGTCAATTCGATGTGAACATGAACAACGTTACCCTGAACAACCCCACTCATTTTCTCTATATAAATTGTATTGGCTAATCGGGCTAAATTTCTGACAGACTGAGGAATTCTCGTGTGATTAGCGGGTTTCTGTTGCTGTGTTTTCTGAGAAGAATCGCCAGTATCGAAGAGTTTAACATGATGCTAACTTTCATTAAACGGGCGACTGGTAATAGCCAAAAAAGTTAAAATTCCTTAGTGACAGTCGACTGGTAATAGCCAAAACACGTGAAAATGGCTATTACCAGTCGACTGGCACAAGCCATTTTAACGTATTTTTGCTGTTGCCTGTCGACTGTCATTAGCCATTTTAACGTGTTTTGGCTATTACCATTCGACTGTCAATAGCCACTCCGATTTAATAAACCTGTTAAGGAAAAGGGATAAAATGCGAGGCTTTGCCGAGCATTTTATCTTTTTCCTCAACGAGTTTAATAAATTCAATTTTTGAATTTGTTAATCATGGAGGATCTTACACGAGTGTTCATGTATTACTGAATTTATTAAACGAGTTGATGAATAGGGATAAAATGCGAGGCTTTGCCGAGCATTTCATTCCTTTTCTTCAACGAGTTTAATAAATTATTGATATAGAGGTCTTACATGAGTGTTCATGTATTATTAGATTTATTAAACGCGTTGAGGAAAAATGATAAAATGCGAGGCTGTGCCGAGCATTTTATCCTTTTTCCTCAACGCGTTTAATAAATTCAATAATACTTGAGCACGAATGCAAAATTCTATTTTTCATATGACATTTTTGTACAAAAATGTCAATATTCCGCCATTAGTAAACGCGACGTCGTTAAGGACGTCGTACGTGTAAGGTTTTTTTTTTTTTTTTTTTTTTTTTTTATTCACAGTTTCTCGTTTATTTCATACTATTATTCACATATAAAATATACTTCAGTCTACAGTATTCACAAAGAATTAACCCTATCATCCAGTACTCTAAAGAATGGGTTTAAGAGACTGTATAATAACTATATCTATCATATTTACGCCCACTGTTCCCTATCCCACATAGAGCAAAATACAGCGAAATTCCGCCATCAGGACCTCCAAAAATTAAGACTAATTTTGCTTTAAAAAGCTTATTTAGTAGGCTGCAGTTATTCTTTTTTTCTTCGTGTTTTCTACACACCATGTCCTCAGGTCCGGGACCACCTTTGTGACCGTTCAAAAGCGGTCCCTAAGACCACCCTTGAACGTGTGACGTTACGGGACGTATCTTACTAATTTGCACTAGTGGATTGTCGAATATATTACTATATAAATTTTACATTCGTGAAAAATGTCACCCTGAGGAATATGAATATCAACCGAGGCGCAGCCGAGGTTGATATTCTTATTTCGAAGGGTGACATTTTTCACTATCACCCTCTCAGGGACTTAATGTTTATTTTATTATACCGAACAAAACTAATAATTATGGTAAGGTATTTTTAACAGCTCACAAGCGACTTTTGACGCCATGACGTTCCAAATTATCGGATAACGTCGGCTTTCTACATAAAGCGACGTTAGGTGGTGAAACAGAAATTCAGAAGTTCAAACGCTTATAACTTCGTTATTTCTGAACAAAACCCTGAAGTATGGGTATTCAAATGCATAGCTACTCACATTTTTCAGCAAAAATACCAACATTTTAATTACTGTACTTGCTAGCCCGTGATGCAAATGATTTTGATTTTGATTTGATTAGAGGTTTAACGTCCCCGTCAACACTGTGACGTTTTGGTGAGGTTGCTTCCAATTTTGTGGGACTTTTACCCGGCACTGAGATGAAATGATATCTCAAGCCCTATCGCCCAATGAAACCAATAGGGTTTACAAGCATGGACGGTCCGATTCGCATCGCTTTGTCTGGGTAGTCTTAGATCCTCTAGGCCGTGTGCTGCCGGTTTCAGCTCTGCGTGGAAGCATCATGCAGCCCATCTATTTCTTCATGCCCCGATGGGCGGGGGCCGAAGTTATGCAAACGATGCTTTGAACAACTGACCCCAGGTCATGAAAAAAGAAATTTATCGCTAACGACATAGCCGAGCCTGCGCATACATCTCATTACGAAAACACGCCTATCAAATACATTGTAATCTTTATCGCCGAAAAAATGAAAATTTTAAGATGAAAAATTGTGATATTTGTCTTATTTCTGCTCAAAATATAGATTGTGAGTACCCGTTAGAACCGCCTCGATGAGGCGGTTCTAACGAGTACCCACAATCTATATTTTAGAGCAGAAATAAGAAAAATAAGGTTTACTCCTGTAAACCACAGTTTTACTATATGAAAGTGGGGTTTGTGAGGGTCACAATTATATAGGCATGTTTTCGTGATGTTATAGAGCTAGATGGATTACATCTCGTATGAAAGTCCACCCCCCCCCCCCCCCCCCCCCCGCCAATCGGGGCTTGGGGAAACAGATTGGGCTGCACGATGCTTCCACGCAAAGCTGAAACCGACCCACACACGAGAGTACTGGTAAACCGCTTAGAGGATCTAAGCATGCCCAGGCAATGCGGTGCGAGTCGGCCCGTCCATGCTTATAAACCCTATTGGTTTCATTCCACGCAGAGCTGAAACCGACCTACACACGAGTACTGGTAAACCGCTTAGAGGATCTAAGCCTGCCCAGGCAATGCGGTGCAAGCCGGCCCGCCCATGCTTATAAACCCTATTCCATTCATGAATGTCCGCCCCCGCCAATTGGGGCTTGAAGAAATAGATGGGCTGCACGATGCTTCCACGCAGAGCTGAAACCGACCCACACACGAGTACTGGTAAACCGCTTATAGGATCTAAGCCTGTCCAGGCAACGCGGTGCGAGTCGGACCGTCCATGCTTATAAACTCTGGCGACAGGGCTTGAGATGTCATTTCATCTCAATGTCGAGTAAAAGTCCCACAAACTTGGAAGCAGCGTCTCCAAAATGACCTTTACAGTGTTGACGGGGACGTTAAACTTCAATTCAAAAAAAACAAAAACAAAAAAAAAAACATACAGTCGAACTTCAATGGCTCGAACACCTTTGGGACCTCGAAAATCTGTTCGAGACAGGGATAGTTCGAAACACTGAGGTTACTGCCAGGAGGCATAACGAGATACTTTTAGACATCTTTTCGGTGTTCTATAATGACAATGCATGCTGTGTGTACTCATCAGAATCGCCTCATCGAGGCGATTCTTATGAGTACACACAGCA